>JAUMJJ010000643.1:0-45301 GCA_033556795.1 Tapera naevia | reverse complement strand
GGACAGCGCTTCCGGGTTTGCGGGGTTAGAGAGGGCGGAGGGGGGGGGGAAGGGGGGGGGGAGCGCGGCCGCCATTGCCCGGCTGGGGGGGGGGGGGGGGGGGGTGAGAGGGCTCCTGGGGGCCCTCCCGGTTGGAATCGTGGATTGTGGGATCGTGGGATCGTGGGATCAGGAAATCCTGGGATCAGGGGACCATGGGAAGAGGGGATTTAGGGAATCTTGGGATCAGGAAATCCTGGGATCAGGGGACCACGGGAAGAGGGGATTTAGGGAATCCTGGGATCAGGAAATCCTAGAATTGTGGGACCAGGGGAATAGTGGATTTAGGGAATCCTGGGATCAGGAAATACTGGAATCAGGGACCAGGGGAATAGTGGATTTAGGGAATCCTGGGATCAGGAAATCCTGGAATCAGGGGACCAGGGGAATAGTGGATTTAGGGAATCCTGGGATCAGGAAATCCTGGGATCAGGGGACCAGGGGAATAGTGGATTTAGGGAATCCTGGGATCAGGAAATCCTGGAATTGTGGGACCAGGTGAAGAGTGGATTTAGGGAATCCTGGGACCAGGAAATCCTGGAATCAGGGGACTATGGGAATAGTGGATTTAGGGAATCCTGGGATCAGGAAATACTGGGATCAGGGGACCATGGGAATAGGAGATTTATGGAATCCTGGGATCATGAAATTCTGGAATACTGAAATCTTGGAATTAGGGGGCCATGGGAGTAGTAGATTTATGGAATTCTGGGATCTGGAGACCATGGGAATAGTGGATTTATGGAATCCTGGAATCCTGGGGTCAGGGGACAATGTGAATAGTGGATTTATGGAATCCTGGAG
The DNA here is from genome assembly GCA_033556795.1 of Tapera naevia. Classification (NCBI taxonomy): domain Eukaryota; kingdom Metazoa; phylum Chordata; class Aves; order Cuculiformes; family Neomorphidae; genus Tapera; species Tapera naevia. The sequence goes on along the minus strand of JAUMJJ010000643.1, from coordinate 44,458 downwards.
TCAGGAAATCCTGGAATCATGAAATCCTGGAATTACGGGGCCATGGGAATAGTAGATTAATGGAATCCTGGAATTGGGAGACCATGGGAATAGTAGATTTATGGAATCCTGGGATCAGGAAATCCTGGAATTGTGGGACCATGGGAATAGTGGATTAATGGAATCCTGGAATCATGAAATCCTGGTGTCAGGGGACCACGGGAATAGGAGATTTATGGAATCCTGGAATCAGGAAATCCTGGAATTGTGGGACTATGGGAATAGTGGATTTATGGAATCCTGGGATCGTGAAATCCTGGAATCATGAAATCCTGGAGTCACGGAATCCTGGAATCAGGGGACCATGGGAATAGTAGATTTATGGAATCCTGGGATCATGCAATCTTGGAATTGTGGGACCATGGGAATAGTGGATTTATGGAATCCTGGAATCAGGAAGTTCTGGAATCATGAAATCCTGGAATTAGGGGGCCATGGAAATAGTAGATTAATGGAATCCCAGAATCATGAAATCCTGGAATTTGGAGACCATGGGAATAGTAGATTTATGGAATCCTGGAATCATGGAATCCTGGAATTGTGGGACCATGGGAATAGTGGATTTAGGGAGTCCTGGAATCACTAAATCCTGGAATTATGGGACCATGGGAATAGTGGATTTATGGAATCCTGGAATCAGGAAGTCCTGGTATCATGAAATCCTGGAATTAGGGGGCCATGGAAACAGAGATTCAGGGATCGTGGAATAGATTGATGGGACCGTGGAGTCCTGGGACTGTGATTCATGGGATCATGGAATCCTGGATTTATGGAGCCACGAAATCATAGAATCCTGGAATTATGGGACCATGGAATTGTAAACTCATAGAATCATGGATTTGTGGAATCAGAACCACGGGATGGGTTGGGTTGGGAGGGACCTCAAAGCCCACCCAGTTCCACCCCAGGGACACCTCCCACTGGCTCAGGGGGCTCCAAGCCCCATCCAACCTGGCCTTGGACACCTCCAGGGATGGGATCTGGGGGTTCTGGTTGACATCAAGTTGGAATGATGGAACCATGGGATGGGTTGGGTTGGAAGGGACCTCAAAGTCCATCCAGTTCCACCCCAGGGACACCTCCCACTGGATCAGGGGGCTCCAAGCCCCATCCAACCTGGCCTTGGACACCTCCAGGGATGGAGCCACCACTGCTCTGGGCAACCTGGGCCAGGGCCTCCCCACCCTCCCCCTCAAGAATTCCTTCCCAATGTCCAATCTCCATCTCCCCCTTCCCATTTAAAGCCGTTCCCCCTCGTCCTGTCACTCCAGGCCCTTGGAGAAGGTCCCACCCCAGCTTTCCTGGAGCCCCTTCCACCACTGAGAGGAACTGTGGAATTACAGATTCATGGAATCTCTTGGTTGGAGAAGACCTCTGAGATCAAGTCCACCCATCCCTGTCCACCCCTGACCCAGCTCCCTGAGCTCCTCATCTGCCCAGGCTTTGGAACCAGGGCTGGGGACTCCACCCCCTCCCTGGGAGCCTCTGCCAGGGCCTCCCAACCCTTTCCATGAGGAAACTTCTCCTGATGTCCAACCTGACCCTGCCCTGGGGCACCTTGAGGCCATTCCCTCTGCTCCCATCTCCTGGCCCTTGGCAGCAGAGCCCAGCACCCACCTCCCCACAACCTTCTGGGAGGGTTTCCCCCTCTCCACGGGCCCTCTCTTCACCTCCTGAGGTTCTCACCACCAAGGTTGGCCAGGTTCTACCTCTCCTCACCCCCTGTGGTTTCTTTTCTGCTGTGTCAGTGTCCCAACAGCTCCAGGAACGAGGAGATGTCCCAACATCTCGTGGGAACGAGGAGATGACAAATAAACACCGGGGCTGCCAGGAATGAGGAGGAGGAGGAGCTCGTGGTGGACAAACAAACCAAGAAGGTGATTTATGAGCAGATGTTTCCTCACCCCTGGAGGCCTTGGGGTTGGGTTTGGGGGTCATCAAACGGTCATCACATCTCCTTCCAGTGGCCTCAGGTTGCCCCAGGACAGGGTCAGGTTGGACATCAGGAGAAGTTCCTTCACGGAAAGGGTTGTGAGGCCCTGGCAGAGGCTGCCCAGGGTGGTGGTGGAGTCACCTGGAGGGCTTCAAAAGCTGTGGAGATGTGGTTGCTCGTGGACACCGGTCGGTGGTGGCGTTGGCACTGTTGGGTTTGTGGTTGGACTCGATGAAGCTTTGGTTTCCTCAGCCCCAGCCCTGCGCCTCGGGCAGTGTCTCCTCCCGTGTCACCTGACCCTGCTTCTCCCTCTTGTCCTCTGTGAGGAGCTCCTTGCCCATCCACGTGGACCTCCAGCTGTGTCTCTTTGTCTCCTGCCTGCCAGGATGGTCATGGTTGGGCTTGGAGAAGATGACCCTTGGAAATCAACCACCTCTCTTGGACCTCCCTTATCTCCAGGGCTGTGTCTGTGCCAAGCAGGTCCCTGAAGAGGCCAAGTTCTTCTCCCTTGAGGTGTCCAGGGTGGTCATCTCGCTTTCTTCCCACCTCCCTCCTCTCAGGAACTTGAAGTTCCACCATCCCATGGTCACCACAGCCAAGGTTGTCCCTCAACCTTGTCATCTCCAACCAGGTCATCCTTGTTTGGAAGCAGGAGGTCCACTTCTCCTTGATGGCTCCTCAGGAAGCCGTCCTCAAGGCCACCCCTGGAGTGGTGTGAACAGTTCTGGTCCTCAGAGGTCAAGAAGGACATGGACAGAATGAAGGACACCCCAAGGAGGACCAAGGATGGTGGTCAAAGGGCTGGTGTGAACAGTTCTGGTCCCCACAGGTCAAGAAGGACATGGACAGTATGGAGAACACCCCAAGGAGGCCCAAGGATGGTGGTCAAAGGGCTGGAGAACCATCTCTGGGAAGAGAAGGTTTGAGGTGGGACCTCATCAGTACTCAAGGGTGGAGGCTTTCAAGGAGCCACCTGGAGAAGACAAGGGGCAAGGAGTAGAAGTGGCACCAAGAGAGGTCCCATCTCAACTTAGGTTGTACAGGGAGACCAGTTGCTCCCTGGAAGGACCTCCCTGGGGGCACCGTGGAGGCCCCATCCCTGGAGGTTCTCAAGATGAACCTGGATGGAGGAGATAGAGAAGGGACCCCCCCCCACCCAACACCTGGGGTCCCTTCTCCGTGGAAGGTTGGACCCAGATCTTCTCTGGGGCCACCCTACAGGTCTGTGATTGACACCATCCCTCCCTGGGGACCTCCCCAGGTGCCACCCACCACCTCCGACCCGGAGCACCCTTGTCCCCACTTGATTTACAAGCTGCTGGAGAACGTCCTTGATGGTCTCCACCTACCAGGAGCTCTGAACCTGTTGGGTGGCTTTGAGCTTCCCCTCTCTGTGCATGGGGTGGGTGCAGCCAAGGGTCATCTTCTGGGCAAGGGTTCCTTGATGTCCTCCCCTGCTCGGCCTTGGAGAGGGCGACCGCTCCCAAGGGTTGATGTTTGGTCAGGCCCACCTTGTTTGAAGGAGAAGATGTCTTCACTGCCCCACCCAGCCATAAAACACCCAGAGGAGGGGCTGGAAAGTCCCAGTTGGGTGTCTTCTTCATCCAACCCAGGAGAGAACTTGGTGGGGGGAGGCAGAAACCCAACGTGTGTTCTCCATCAAACCTGGGTTGACCTTTTGGTGGTCACCTTGAGGTTCTCCTTGCCCCCCCCCCCCCCCCCCCCTTTGGCTCGTGGTGGCTCCATGGCCACGTCGTGTCTTGAAGGTCTCCTTGTCACCTTCCATGGGTTCTGGTGACCAAAGCCTTGGCTCCTGGCCGGGTTCAGCCCACTGGGAATTTCCCAGCAGGACAAAGAGGGTGGTGTCCACCATCGAGGAGGTCCATAAAAGGTCTCCGCAACGCGACGGGTGGCAGGAGGAAGGATGAGGCCGTGCCCAGAGGTTCTGCTCCTTCTTCTGCTGCTGGGGCCAAGCAGGGCCACCACGCCGGTGCCAGATGGGTCCACACCAGGGTTGGTTGGCTCCATCCCACCATCCACCCCAACGTCGTGGACCGTGAGCTACGAGGAAGCCGTCGCGGCCGTCCTGGAGCTCCTCAACACCAGGGCCATCACCCCCTACGTCCTGAGGCTACGGGAGGTCCAACCCCGGCCTGGTTGGGTGAGTGCTGAGCTCCTCCAGCCCCAGAGCTGCAGCAGGCCTGGAGGTGCAGGATCTGACCCCTTCTCAGGGCTCCTTTTGGGTCAAACTCAACCCATTTTGGGTCAAACCCAAACTATTTTGATCAAACCCAACCCGTTTGGGTCAAACTCAACCCAATTTGGGTCAATCTCAACCCATTTCGGGTCAAACCCAACCCATTTGGGTTGAGATTGACCCATTTTGGGTCAAACTCAACCCAATTTGGGTCAAACCCAACCCATCTTGGGTCAAACTCAACCCAATTTGGGTCAAACCCAACCCATCTTGGGTCAAACCAAACCTATTTTGATCAAACCTGACCCATTTTGGGTCAAACTCAACCCAATTTGGGTCAAACCCAACCCATCTTGGGTCAAACCAAACCTATTTTGATCCAACCCAACCCATTTTGGGTCAACCTCACCCCAATTTGGGTCAAACCCAATGCATTTTGGATAAAACCCAACCCATTTAGGTCAAACTCAACCCTATTTGGGACAAACCCAACTCATTTTTGTCAAACTCAACTCATTTTGGGTCAATCTCAACCCTGTTGGCTCAAACCCAACCCGTTTGGGTCAAACCCGACCCATCTTGGGTCAAACCAAGCGCATTTTGGGTCAAACCCAACCCATTTGGGTCAAACCCAGCCCTATTTGGGTCAAATCCAACCCATTTGGGTCAAATCCAACCCATTTGGGTCAAACCCATCCCATCTTGGGTCAAACCCAATGCATTTTGGGCTCAAACCCAACCCATTTGGGTCAAACCCAACTCATCTTGGGTCAAACCCAACCCATTTGGGATGAATCCAACCTATTTTGATCAAACCCAACCCAATTTGGGTCAAACCCATCCCATCTTCGGTCAAACCCAATGCATTTTGGGTCAAACCCAACCTATTTTGATAAAACCCAACCCCTTTGGGTCAAACCCAATCCATTTGGGTCGAACCCAACCCATCTTGGGGTCAAACCCAACCCATTTGTGTCAAACCCAACCTGTTTTGATCAAGCCCAACCCATTTTTGTCAAACTCAACCCATTTTGGGTCAATCTCAACCCATTTGGCTCAAACTCAACCCATTTTGGGTCAAACCCAAACTATTTTGATCAAACCCAACCCGTTTGGGTCAAACTCAACCCAATTTGGGTCAATCTCAACCCATTTCGGGTCAAACCCAACCCATTTGGGTTGAGATTGACCCATTTTGGGTCAAACTCAACCCAATTTGGGTCAAACCCAACCCATCTTGGGTCAAACTCAACCCAATTTGGGTCAAACCCAACCCATCTTGGGTCAAACCAAACCTATTTTGATCAAACCCAACCCATTTTGGGTCAAACTCAACCCAATTTGGGTCAAACCCAACCCATCTTGGGTCAAACCAAACCTATTTTGATCAAACCCAACCCATTTTGGGTCAAACTCAACCCAATTTGGGTCAAACCCAATGCATTTTGGATAAAACCCAACCCATTTAGGTCAAACTCAACCCTATTTGGGACAAACCCAACTCATTTTTGTCAAACTCAACTCATTTTGGGTCAATCTCAACCCTGTTGGCTCAAACCCAACCCGTTTGGGTCAAACCTGACCCATCTTGGGTCAAACCAAGCGCATTTTGGGTCAAACCCAACCCATTTGGGTCAAACCCAGCCCTATTTGGGTCAAATCCAACCCATTTGGGTCAAATCCAACCCATTTGGGTCAAACCCATCCCATCTTGGGTCAAACCCAATGCATTTTGGGCTCAAACCCAACCCATTTGGGTCAAACCCAACTCATCTTGGGTCAAACCCAACCCATTTGGGATGAATCCAACCTATTTTGATCAAACCCAACCCAATTTGGGTCAAACCCATCCCATCTTCGGTCAAACCCAATGCATTTTGGGTCAAACCCAACCTATTTTGATAAAACCCAACCCCTTTGGGTCAAACCCAATCCATTTGGGTCGAACCCAACCCATCTTGGGGTCAAACCCAACCCATTTGTGTCAAACCCAACCTGTTTTGATCAAGCCCAACCCATTTTTGTCAAACTCAACCCATTTTGGGTCAATCTCAACCCATTTGGCTCAAACTCAACCCATTTGGGTCAAACCCAACTCATTTTGGGTCAAACATAACCCAATTTGGGTCAAACCCAACCCATTTAGGTCAAACCCAACCCATTTTGGGTCAAGCCCAACCTATTTGGGTCAAACCCAACCCATTTGGGTCAAACCTAATGCATTTTGGGTCAAACCCAACCCATTTGGGTCAAACCCAACCCATTTAGGTCAAACCCAACCCATTTGGGTCAAACCTAATGCATTTTGGGTCAAACCCAACCCACTTTGGGTCAAACCCAACCCCTCCTGGAGCTGGACCCGACCCCTTGTAGGGATGGATCCCACCTAACGTGGCGCTGAGGTTGACCCCTCTCCAGGCTGGATGTGGCCCCTCTTGGGGTGGGATCCAACCTATTTTTGGGCACCTGATGGGTCCTGTCCCCTCTCCCAGCCCAGTGACCTCCGGCACCGGCAGGAGCTGAGCTTCACCGTGGAGGAGACCTCATGCCCAGCACCAGGAGTGGCCACCACCGCCTGCAAGACCCGTTGGCTTGGGGTGAGGCTTCAACCTCGAGGAGGAACCCATGGGGAAACTGAGGCACGGGGTGGGTGTTGAGGTCTCCTCTTGACCTCCTCCTGGCCTCCTCTTCTTCTCCTCAGGCCGTGGGTTGGTGGTGCCAGGGCCACGTCTTCCTGGAGCAACACCAACCCATGGTGGAGCTCTCCTGCGAGAAGGTGCCCCTCACGGTAAGAAGGTGCCCGAAACGGCGTTGTCCTCGCCGTGCCCACCAGGTTGGCCCCTTTCTCCCCACCCTCATTGTCCCCAGACCTTCTCCATCATCTCCCCGGGGTTTGAAGCTGCTCCTTTCTCCTTCCAGCTTGGCCGTATCGGGACGTCCAGGTTCAAGGACTTCTTTGCCAGGGTCAAGGAGCGTTTGAGGAGCTTCTTCCAGTGTGGCAAGATCTGGATCCGGGACAAGCTCAACCTCAAAGGCCCCAAACCCTGAGCAGGTGACACCTCGTGGTGTCCCCCCATCGTGTCCTCTGCCAATGCTCTGCTTGCAATAAAGGTCCCTGCAACAACCTTGGTGTCGCCGTGATCCCTGAGACCCACCATGGGTGGGAATGGTCCTCAAGGTCCTGCAGACCCCCCCTCCATGCCCAGCCAAGGGGCTCCCAGGGCTGGGGCCACCCCAGAGGACGTGGTATGGAGTGCCACCACCCCCCTCTCCATGTCCCCCCCACTAACGGCCGCTCTGTGGGTTGGGGCCAGAAGTTTCCTGAAGGAGTTGAGGTTCCTCAACGTTCCTTGAGCAATAAAGGTCCCTGTGATGCTCCTGATGTCACCAGAGTCCCTGAGCCCCATCATGGAGTGAGAATGGTCCTCAAGGCCCTGCAGACCCCCCCGTGCCCAGCCAAGGTGTTCCCAGATCTGGGGTCACCCCAGAGGACGTGGTATGGAGTGCCACCACCCCCCTCTCCATGTCCCCCCCGCAACGGCCGCTCTGTGGGTTGGAGCCAGAAGTTTCCTGAAGGAGTTGAGGTTCCTCAATGTTCCTTGAGCAATAAAGCTCCCTGTCCTGATGTCACTGAGGTCCCTTCAGGGTGGGAATGGTCCTCAAGGTCCTACAGACCCCCCCATGCCCAGCCAAGGTGCTCCCAGGGCTGAGGACACCCCAGAGGATGTGGTATGGAGTGCCACCACCCCCATTCCTGCTCTGTGGGTTGGGGCCAAGGGGCTTCCAGAGGGAGTTGAGATTCCTCAAAGTTCCTTGAGCAATAAAGGTCCCTGTGATTCTCCTGATGTCACCAAAGTCCCTGAGCCCCATCATGGAGTGAGAATGGTCCTCAAGGTCCTGCAGACCCCCCCATGCCCAGCCAAGGTGCTCCCAGATCTGGGGTCACCCCAGAGGACGTGGTATGGAATGCCACCACCCCCCTCTCCATGAGTTGGGGCCAAGGGGTTTCCAGAAGGAGTTGAGGTTCTTCAACATTCCTTGAGCAATAAAGGTCCCTGTGATGCTCCTGATGTCACTGAGGTCCCTTCAGGGTGGGAATGGTCCCCAAGGTTCTGCAGATCCCCCAAGCCCAGCCATGGTGCTCCCAGGGCTGGGGTCACCCCAGAGGACGTGGTATGGAGTGCCACCACCCCCCTCTCCATGAGTTGGGGCCAAGGGGTTTCCAGAAGGAGTTGAGGTTCCTCAACGTTCCTTGAGTGGGAATGGTCCTCAAGGCCCTGCAGACCCCCCCATGCCCAGCCAAGGTGCTCCCAGTGCTGGGGTCACCCCAGAGGACGTGCTATGGAGTGCCACCACCCCCCTCTCCATGTGTGTCCCCCCCCCAGCCGCTCTGTGGGTTGGGTTGAGGCCTTTCCGGAGGGAAGGAAGGAGCTGAGGTTCCTCCAGCTCTCCGGGAGGGATAAAAGGGGCGGCGCTGGTGGCCCCGGGGCCCAAGGATGCTGAGCTCCTGCCTGGGGGTGCTGCTGGTGGCCGTGGGGCTGGGGGGGACCTGCGCCCTCCCGCCCCCCCTGGCCTACAGCCAGGCCCTGGCGCAGGCCCTCGACTCCTACAACCAACGGCCCGAGGTGCAGCACAGCTTCCGGCTGCTCAGCGCCGACCCCGAGCCCGGCCCGGTCAGTGGGACCCCCACCCACCCCACCCCACCCCACCCCACCCGTCACCCCTTCCCGACCTTCTCACCCTCCCCTCCTCACCACCACCCCCCCCCCAACCGCTCCTGAACCCCCCTTCCCCACCCCATTCCCCATCCCAGTCCTCTCCTGACCCCACCCATTGGTGGTTCCCCACTCGGGACCCCCCACCCATCGTCCAGCAGCTCCTGGACCACCACCTTCTGACCACCACCCCCTTGTGACCATCTCCTCTTGACCCCCTTCTTCTCCTGACCACCCTCTCATGATCCCCCACTCTAGTCCCCCCCACCCACTCATGATCCCCCCCACCCACTGGTGGTTCCCCATTCCAGACCCCCCCACCCATCCTCCACCAACAGCTGGACCACCACCTTCTGACCACCACCCACTTGTGACCATCTCCTCTTGACCCCCATCTTCTCCTGACCACCCACTGGTGATCCCCCCACCCCAGGGTCCCCCACCCACTCATGATCCCCCCCCACCCATTGGTGGTTCCCCACTCAGGACCCCCCACCCATCGTCCAGCAGCTCCTGGACCACCACCTTCTGACCACCACCCACTTCAGTGGAACCCACGTGGGGACACCAAGGGGACACCAGAACCCCTGGATGGGGTGGGATTTGGGATGTGGGGTGAGATGTTCCTCCACCTTGGGTTCAGGAACCCAGTGATGGGTGGACACCACCACGATGTCCCCATCGCTGTCCAGCCCAGCTCCTTCCAGCTCCTCAAGTGTCCCCATGGGGACACCAAGGGGACACCAGAACTCATGGATGGGGTGGGATTTGGGATGTGGGGTGAGATGTTCCTCCACCTTGAGGAACCCAATGATGGGTGGCATCTCCTGTTGGTGGCCACCAAGATGTCTTCATCTCCACAGGATGTCCAGCTCAGCACCTCAAGTGTCCCCATGGAGACACCAAGGGGACACCAGAACCCCTGGATGGGGTGGGATTTGGGATGTGGGGTGAGATGTTTCTCCACCTTGAGGAACCCAATGATGGGTGGCATCTCCTGTTGGTGGCCACCAAGATATCTTCATCTCCACAGGATGTCCAACTCAGCTCCCTCCAGCACCTCAACTTCACCATCATGGAGACCCAATGCCCCGCGCGCTCGCCGGGCCCACCCGACGCCTGCGACTTCAAAGAGGACGGGGTGAGACCCTTGGGGAGGTCCCCACCCTCTTGTGGCCTTCTCCCCACCTCCCGTGGGGACAATCCCCACCCAGGTTGTCCCCCCCCACCCTCCTGCTCCCTGTAGGTCATCAAGGAGTGCTCGGCGCCCGTGCCGCGGCGCGGCGGCCGCCCCCTGCTCGAGGTCACCTGTGTGGACTCCACCGTGGACGTGAGTTGGGTGCTGGTGGTGGTGGTGGTGGGGAGGGTTCCTGGGTGGGGTGGGAGGGTTGGTGGAAGCCCAGGAGGTGGAGGAGATGGGATCTCCATGGTCTTCTCCACCCTGGGGCACCTCGTGTCCCCGCAGCCCGTCCGCGTCAAGCGTTTCTGGCCACTGCTGACCGTGGCCTTCAGCATCTTCAAGTCCATCAAGAGGAAGTGAGACCTTCTCGAGGTGCCACCAGGATGGAGATCCCAGCTTTGATGCCTCCTCCCAGTCCCAAATAAAGCTGCTTCCTTGGCCCTTCTGGTGTCTTCTCCTGCCACTGGACAGGGGACACGTGGGGGGTGATTGGGGAGCTCCTTGGGGTGGTGGGAGCAGGGTTGGGCCCCGTGGTTGGACACCACCATGAGATGTGGACACCACCTTGGGGGTTCCTAACCTTGTGCAGGGTCTGGGTCACCTTCTGCGCCCACAAAGCTCCTTGGGGATCAGAGGGGTCTTCAGGAGCTGGGGCCACCAGTTGGGGTGTGGGGTGAGATGTTCCTCTACCTTGAGGAACCCAGTGATGGGTGGACACCACCACGATGTCCCCATCGCTGTCCAGCACAGCTCCCTCCAGCACCTCAAGTGTCCCCGTGGAGACATCAAGGGGACACCAGAACCCATGGATGGGGTGGGATTTGGGATCTGGGGTGAGATGTTCCTCCACCTTGAGTCCAGGAACCCAATGATGGGTGGACACCACCACGATGTCCCCATCGCTGTCCAGCTCAGCTCCAGGCCACCACCAGCCCAAAGCCAGGTTGGGGTTTTGAGGGGGTGGAGAAGAATTTGAGGGTCCTGGTGGGTGAGAAGGTCCACAAGGGGAGGTCCCAGCCCAGAAACCCCCCGTGTGCTGGGCTGGAGCCAAAGAGTGGGAGCAGCAGGGCCAGGGAGGGGAGACCCTGGGGAGACCCCACCTGGAGTGCTGTGGCCAGGGCTGGAATCCCCACCAGCAGAAGGAGATGGAGCTGTTGGAGCGGGGCCAGAGGAGGCCACGGAGATGCTGGGAGGGCTGGAGAACCTCTGGGGTGAGGCCAGGCTGGGAGAGGTGGGCTTGGTCAGCCTGGAGAAGGCTCCAAGGAGACCTCACATTGACCTCCCAGGACCTGTAGGAGGTCTCCAAGAAGCTGGGGAGGGGCTTTTTCCAAGGGGTTGGAGTGATGGGACAAAGGGGACCAGTTTGGAGTTGGAAGAGATGGAGATGAGATCTTGGGAAGGAATTCTTGAGGGTGAGGGTGGGGAGGCCCTGGCCCAGGTTGCCCAGAGCAGTGGTGGCTCCATCCCTGGAGGTGTCCAAGGCCAGGTTGGATGGGGCTTGGAGCCCCCTGAGCCAGTGGGAGGTGTCCCTGGGGTGGAACTGGATGGGCTTTGAGGTCCCTTCCAACCCAACCCATCCCATGGTTCCAAGATTCCAACTTGGTGTCACCCAGAACCCCCAGATCCCATCCCTGGAGGTGCCCAAGGCCAGGTTGGATGGGGCTTGGAGCCCCTCAAGATGTCCCTGCTCACTGCAGGGTGGTCAGAACTGGATGACCTTCACGGTCCCTTCCAACCCAACCCATTCCATGGACTCCATGAGTGGCTTCTTTGGGGGATGGAGATGCCCTGGAGGCCCCATCTTGGTGCCCACCCAAGGCTTCCATCCCCACAGTGGAGGCCAAGGTCGCCCCTGGAGATGATGATGGACGTGGGATGAGGAAGCCCACCTGGTTCCTGCCCCCCCTGTGCCTCAGTGTCCCCTCCCCAGGGTCCAAGGAGATGCCAGGAGGTCACATCAGGCTTTGTGGCCACCAGAGGCCCCTTTATTGGCTCAGCCCAGGCCGACGGAGCCGTGGGCGTGGACGTTGAAGTGGATCCTGGGCCGGAAGCGCCGGATCTTGCTCAGGAAGCGTCCGAATCGGCCTCGCTGGACCAGAACCGGCTGCCGGGGGACAACGAGGTCACGGGGGCTGCTGGGGACCCTGCCCTCAGCACCCCACCCAGGAGTCCTCACCAAGGAACCCACCCAGGAACCCATCCAGGAACCCACCCAGGAACCCATCCAGGAACCCACCCAGGAGTTCTCACCAAGGAACCCACCCAGGAGTCCTCACCAAGGAACCCTCCCAGGAGTTCTCACCAAGGAACCCACCCAGGAACCCACCCAGGAACCCACCCAGGAACCCACCCAGGAGTCCTCACCGAGGAACCCTCCCAGGAGTTCTCACCAAGGAACCCACCCAGGAACCCACCAAGGAACCCACCCAGGAGTCCTCACCAAGGAACCCATCCAGGAGCCCACCCAGGAGTCCATCCAGGAGTCCTCACCAAGGAACCCACCCAGGAACCCACCCAGGAACCCACCCAGGTGTCCTCACCAAGGAACCCACCCTGGAGCCCACCCAGGAACCCACCCAGGAGTCCTCACCAAGGAACCCAACCAGGAACCCACCCAGGAGTCCTCACCAAGGAACCCACCCAGGAGTTCTCACCAAGGAACCCACCCTGGAGCCCACCCAGGAACCCATCCAGGAGTCCTCACCAAGGAACCCACTCAGTAACCAATCCAGGAGCCCACCCAGGAGTCCATCCAGGAGCCCTCACCAAGGAACCCACCCAGGAACCCACCCAGGAGTTCTCACCAAGGAACTCACCAAGGAACTCACCCAGGAACCCACCCAGGAACCCATCCAGGAGTCCTCACCAAGGAACCCACCCAGGAACCCACCCAGGAGACCATCCAGGAGCCCACCCAGGAGCACATCCAGGAGTCCTCCCCAAGGAGCCCACCCAGGAACCCATCCAGGAGTCCTCACCAAGGAACTCACCCAGGAACCCACCCAGGAACCCACCCAGGAACCCATCCAGGAGTCCTCACCAAGGAACCCACCCAGGAGTTCTCACCAAGGAACTCACCCAGGAGCCCACCCAGGAGTCCTCACCAAGGAACCCACTTAGGACTCCATCCAGGAGCCCACCCAGGAACCCACCCAGGAGCCCACCCAGGAACCCACCCAGGAGTCCTCACCAAGGAATGCACCCAGGAACCCACCCAGGAACCCACCCTGGAGCCCATCCAGGAGCACATCCAGGAGTCCTCACCTGGGATCCCACGCCCAGGAGACCACCCTGGATCCACACCCAGGACCCTTGCAGGACCTTGCACCAGGTCCCTTCACCCAGAACCCCAAACCTGGGACCCCACACCCAAGACCCTCCCATCCCACCCATGGGCTGGAGACACCAAGATGACCCTTTTGAGGGCAGGAGACCCCAAAACACGTGGCGGGTTGAGGGTCCCCAGCACCAGGACCCCCCCACCCATGGGTGTCCCCACCCAAGACCTCAAATCCAAGACCCTCCCATCCCACCCATGGGTTGGAGACACCAAGATGACCCTTTTGAGGGCAGGAGACCCCAAAACACGTCGTGGGTTGAGGGTCCCCAGCACCAGGACCCCCCCACCCATGGGTGTCCCCACCCAAGACCTCAAATCCAAGACCCTCCCATCCCACCCATGAGCTGGAGACACCAAGATGACCCTTTTGAGGGCAGGAGACCCCAAAACACGTGGTGGGTTGAAGGCCACCACCCATGGGTGTCCCCACCCATGGCCCTTCAACAAGGATCTCAAATCCAAGACCCCCTGATCCCACCCATGGGCTGGAGACACCAAAATGACCCTTTTGAGGACAGGAGACCCCAAAACACGTGGTGGGTTGAGGGTCCCCAGCACCAGGACCACCCCACCCATGGGTGTCCCCACCCAAGACCTCAAATCCAAGACCCTCCCATCCCACCCATGGGCTGGAGACACCAAGATGACCCTTTTGAGGGCAGGAGACCCCAAAACACGTGGTGGGTTGAAGGCCACCACCCATGGGTGTCCCCACCCATGGCTCTTCAACAAGGACCTCAAATCCAAGACCCCCTGATCCCACCCATGGGCTGGAGACACCAAGATGACCCTTTTGAGGGCAGGAGACCCCAAAACACGTGGTGGGTTGAGGGTCCCCAGCACCAGGACCCCCCACCCATGGGTGTCCCCACCCAAGACCTCAAATCCAAGACCCTCCTATCCCACCCATGGGCTGGAGACACCAAGATGACCCTTTTGAGGGCAGGAGACCCCAAAACACGTCGTGGGTTGAGGGTCCCCAGCACCAGGAACACTCCCCATGGGTGTCCCCACCCAAGACCTCAAATCCAAGACCCTCCCATCCTACCCATGGGTTGGAGACACCAAGATGACCCTTTTGAGGGCAGGAGACCCCAAAACACGTTGTGGGTTGAGGGTCCCCAGCACCAGGACCCCCCCACCCATGGGTGTCCCCACCCACCACCGGTGTCACAGGTTCCTCGGGACCCCCCAACTCACGTCAGAGGAGGCGTCGGAGCAGCGGAGGTCGATGTCCGGGGAGCCCTGGAGGAACTGCACGGGCCCCGAGCACTCCTTGATGACCTGGGGTGGGGGAGAGGCCACACGGGGGTCACCTCGAGTGGGGTCACCTCGAGTGGGGTCACCTCGGGTGGGGTCACCTCGGGTGGGGTCACCCTCACCCCGTTCTCCTTGAAGTCGCAGTCGTCGGGGTTGAGGCGGGCGCTGGACGGGCACTCGGTCTCCATCAGGGTGAAGTTGAGGGCATGCAAGGAGGTCAGGTCCACATCCTGGGGGACACGAGTGGGGGGTCAGGAGTGGGTGGGGGGGGGAGTGGGTGGGGGCAGGAGTGGGGGGGGGACAGGAGATGATGGGGGCAGGAGTGGGTGAAGGACAGGAGTGGGTGAAGGACATGAGTGGGTGAAGGACAGGAGTGGGTGAAGGTCATGAGATGATGGGTTCAGGAGTGGGTGAAGATCAGGAGTGGGTGAAGGTCAGGAGATGATGGGTTCAGGAGTGGGTGAAGGACAGGAGTGGGTGAAGATCAGGAGTGGGTGAAGGACAGGAGTGGGTGAAGGTCATGAGATGATGGGTTCAGGAGTGGGTGAAGATCAGGAGTGGGTGAAGGACAGGAGTGGGTGAAGGACAGCAGTGGGTGAAGGTCATGAGTAGGTGGGTTCAGGAGTGGGTGGGGGATGGAGTGGGAGAAGGTCATGAGTGGGTGAAGGTCAGGAGTGGGTGAAGGTCAGGAGATGATGGGTTCAGGAGTGGGTGAAGGTCATGAGTGGGTGAAGGACATGAGTGGGTGAAGATCAGGAGTGGGTGAAGGTCATGAGTAGGTGAAGATCAGGAGTGGGTGAAGGTCATGAGTGGGTGAAGGACATGAGTGGGTGAAGATCAGGAGTGGGTGAAGGTCATGAGTGGGTGAAGATCAGGAGTGGGTGAAGGTCAGGAGATGATGGGTTCAGGAGTGGGTGAAGGACAGCAGTGGGTGAAGGTCATGAGTGGGTGGGTTCAGGAGTGGGTGGGGGATGGAGTGGGAGAAGGTCATGAGTGGGTGAAGGTCAGGAGTGGATGAAGGTCAGGAGATGATGGGTTCAGGAGTGGGTGAAGGTCATGAGTGGGTGGGGGGGGCAGGAGATGATGGGTTCAGGAGTGGGTGAAGGTCATGAGTGGGTGAAGATTATGAGTGAGTGAAAGATATGATTGGGTGAAGGACAGCAGTGGGTGAAGGTCATGAGATGATGGGTTCAGGAGTGGGTGAAGGTCAGGAGTGGGTGGGGGTCAGGAGTGGGTGAAGGATATGATTGGGTGAAGGTCAGGAGTGGGTGGGGGGCAGGAGATGATGGGTTCAGGAGTGGGTGGGGGATGGAGTGGGTGGGGGATGGAGTGGGAGAAGGTCATGAGTGGGTGAAGGTCAGGAGATGATGGGTTCAGGAGTGGGTGAAGGACAGGAGTGGGTGAAGATCAGGAGTGGGTGAAGGTCATGAGATGATGGGTTCAGGAGTGGGTGAAGGACAGGAGTGGGTGAAGATCAGGAGTGGGTGAAGGTCATGAGTGGGTGAAGATCAGGAGATGATGGGTTCAGGAGTGGGTGAAGGACATGAGTGGGTGAAGGACATGAGTGGGTGAAGATCAGGAGTGGGTGAAGGTCAGGAAATGATGGGTCCAGGAGTTGGTGAAGGACAGGAGTGGGTGAAGGTCATGAGTGGGTGAAGGTCAGGAGATGATGGGTTCAGGAGTGGGTGAAGGACAGGAGTGGGTGAAGGACAGGAGTGGGTGAAGATCAGGAGTGGGTGAAGGACAGGAGATGATGGGTTCAGGAGTGGGTGAAGGACAGGAGTGGGTGAAGGTCAGGAGTGGGTGAAGATCAGGAGTGGGTGAAGGACAGGAGTGGGTGAAGATCAGGAGTGGGTGAAGGTCATGAGTAGGTGGGTTCAGGAGTGGGTGGGGGATGGAGTGGGAGAAGGTCAGGAGTGGGTGAAGGACAGGAGTGGGTGAAGGACAGGAGTGGGTGAAGGTCATGAGATGATGGGTTCAGGAGTGGGTGAAGGACAGGAGTGGGTGAAGGTCATGAGTAGGTGGGTTCAGGAGTGGGTGGGGGATGGAGTGGGAGAAGGTCATGAGTGGGTGAAGGTCAGGAGTGGGGGGGGGCAGGAGATGATGGGTTCAGGAGTGGGTGATGGTCATGAGTGGGTGAAGATTATGAGTGGGTGAAAGATATGATTGGGTGAAGGACAGCAGTGGGTGAAGGTCATGAGATGATGGGTTCAGGAGTGGGTGAAGGTCAGGAGTGGGTGGGGGTCAGGAGTGGGTGGGGGTCAGGAGTGGGTGTGTGGCAGAAGTTGAGGGGGGATCATGAGTGGGGAATCACGAGTGGGTGGGGGGGGTCTGGAGTGGGTGGTCAGGAGGAGAAGGGGGTCAAGAGGACATGGTCACAAGTGGGTGGTGGTCAGAAGGTGGTGGTCCAGGAGCTGGTGGACAATGGGTGGGGGGTCCTGAGTGGGGAATCACCAGTGGGTGGGGGGGATCATGAGTGGGTGGGGGGGACTAGAGTGGGGGATCATGAGAGGGTGGTGAGGAGAAGAAGGGGGTCAAGAGGAGATGGTCAGAAGTGGGTGGTGGTCAGAAGGTGGTGGTCCAGGAGCTGCTGGACGATGGGTGGGGGGTCTTGAGTAGGGGATTGCCAGTGGGTGGGGGTCTGGAGTGGGGAATCACCAGTGGGTGGGGGGGGTCCCGAGTGGGTGGGGGGGACTAGAGTGGGGGATCATGAGAGGGTGGTGAGGAGAAGAAGGGGGTCAAGAGGAGATGGTCACAAGTGGGTGGTGGTCAGAAGGTGGTGGTCCAGGAGATGGGTGGGGGGGTCTGGAATGGGGAATCACGAGTGGGTGGGGGGTCCTGGAGTGGGGATCACCAGTGGGTGGGGGGGCCAGGAGTTGGGGGGATCACCAGTGGGTGGTGAGGAGAAGAAGGGGGTCAAGAGGAGATGGTCACAAGTGGGTGGTGGTCAGAAGGTGGTGGTCCAGGAGCTGCTGGACGATGGGTGGGGGGTCCCGAGTGGGGAACCACCAGTGGGTGGGGTCAGGAGAGGACTGGGATGGGGAATGGGGTGGGGAAGGGGGGTTCAGGAGCGGTTGGGGGGGGGGGTGGTGGTGAGGAGGGGAGGGTGAGAAGGTCGGGAAGGGGTGACGGGTGGGGTGGGGTGGGGTGGGGTGGGTGGGGGTCCCACTGACCGGGCCGGGCTCGGGGTCGGCGCTGAGCAGCCGGAAGCTGTGCTGCACCTCGGGCCGTTGGTTGTAGGAGTCGAGGGCCTGCGCCAGGGCCTGGCTGTAGGCCAGGGGGGGCGGGAGGGCGCAGGTCCCCCCCAGCCCCACGGCCACCAGCAGCACCCCCAGGCAGGAGCTCAGCATCCTTGGGCCCCGGGGCCACCAGCGCCGCCCCTTTTATCCCTCCCGGAGAGCTGGAGGAACCTCAGCTCCTTCCTTCCCTCCGGAAAGGCCTCAACCCAACCCACAGAGCGGCTGGGGGGGGGACACACATGGAGAGGGGGGTGGTGGCACTCCATAGCACGTCCTCTGGGGTGACCCCAGCACTGGGAGCACCTTGGCTGGGCATGGGGGGGTCTGCAGGGCCTTGAGGACCATTCCCACTCAAGGAACGTTGAGGAACCTCAACTCCTTCTGGAAACCCCTTGGCCCCAACTCATGGAGAGGGGGGTGGTGGCACTCCATACCACGTCCTCTGGGGTGACCCCAGATCTGGGAGCACCTTGGCTGGGCATGGGGGGGTCTGCAGGACCTTGAGGACCATTCTCACTCCATGATGGGGCTCAGGGACTCTGGTGACATCAGGAGCATCACAGGGACCTTTATTGCTCAAGGAATGTTGAAGAACCTCAACTCCTTCTGGAAACCCCTTGGCCCCAACTCATGGAGAGGGGGGTGGTGGCACTCCATACCACGTCCTCTGGGGTGACCCCAGCACTGGGAGCATCTTGGCTGGGCATGGGGGGGTCTGCAGGACCTTGAGGACCATTCTCACTCCATGATGGGGCTCAGGGGCCACAGTGACATCAGGAGCATCACAGGGACCTTTATTGCTCAAGGAACGTTGAGGAACCTCAACTCCCTCTGGAAGCCCCTTGGCCCCAACCCACAGAGCAGGAATGGGGGTGGTGGCACTTCATACCACGTCCTCTGGGGTGACCCCAGCCCTGGGAGCACCTTGGCTGGGCATGGGGGGGTCTACAGGGCCTTGGGGACCATTCCCACCCTGAAGGGACCTCAGTGACATCAGGACAGGGAGCTTTATTGCTCAAGGAACGTTGAGGAACCTCAACTCCTTCAGGAAACTTCTGGCCCCAACCCACAGAGCGGCTGTTTATGGGGGACATGGACAGGGGGGTGGTGGCACTCCATACCACATCCTCTGGGGTGACCCCAGCCCTGGGAGCACCATGGCTGGGCATGGGGGGGTCTACAGAACCTTGAGGACCATTCCCACCCTGAAGGGACCTCAGTGACATCAGGAGGATCACAGGGACCTTTATTGCTCAAGGAATGTTGAAGAACCTCAACTCCTTCTGGAAACCCTTTGGCCCCAACTCATGGAGTGGGGGGTGGTGGCACTCCATACCACATCTTCTGGGGTGTCCCCAGCCCTGGGAGCACCTTGGCTGGGCATGGAGGGATCTCCAGGACCTTGAGGACCATCCCTGGAGGTGTCCAAGGCCAGGTTGGGTGGGACTTGGATCCCTCTGATCCAGTGGGAGGTGTCCCTGCCCATGGGGTGGAACTGGATGGGCTTTGAGGTCCCTTCCCACCCAACCCATTCCATGTTTCCCACCTCCCTTTGGGGCACCAGAACCCGCAATGGTGACACCACGTTGGGTTGGTGCCCTCCAGCCTTCACCACCCAAGGGTTTGCTCCATCCTGGTTGCCCAGCGGTGGGGTCAAAGGGTGCCCCACCCCCTGTCACCCCCACACGCAGACGAAGGACCCCCCCAAAGCTCTTTATTGTGGCCCCACAGAGGACAGGGCTCCACGGGATGTCCTCAAGAGGGATGACCCAGCGTGGGGACGAGGTGGCTTCAAGGGTGGTGATGATGATGATGATGATGGGTGACCACGGTTGGTGCCGAAGGCTCGCGGGGTGCCCGGGGAACGGGGTTGGGTGGTGCCACCAGGCTTCTGGGAGGAGAAACAAAGGTGGACTTCACCCTTCAGCCAAAAAATAAGCCACCCCCGAGGTGGTGGGGGGTGATGTCCCCAACCCCAACCTCCGGTGGGACGTGGTGGCCTCACCATCTCCTGGCCACACTCCACCATCGACAGCGGAACGTCGGGCAGGAAGGAGAAGACGGAGACCTGGGCCGTGCAGCGCTGGACCTGGGTGAGGGGGGACACAGAGGGACCTTGAGGTCCTTGGGGACATCTTCCCCGTGCCACCAGGAGGTCCATGTCTTGGAGGAGGACCTGGTGCCACGCTTACCCGTCCCGGCCGAGCTCGGCAGGCGGCGCCGCGGCGGTCGGGGAGGTCCTTGGGGCAGGCGGGGGGGCGGGCGGTGAAGTTGATGCTGAAATGGGTTCCCCAGTCAAACATCTGCCAAGGATGGAGCCAGAGGACCAAGGGATGGGTTGGGTTGGAAGGGACATCAAAGCCCACCCAGTTCCACCCCCTGGACACCTCCCACTGGGTCAGGGGGTTCCAAGCCCCATCCAACCTGGCCTTGGACACCTCCAGGGATGGGATCTGGGGGGTCTGGGTGACATCAAGTTGGAATCATGGAACCATGGGATGGGTTGGGTTGGAAAGGACCTCAAAGCCCATCCAGTTCCACCCCAGGGACACCTCCCACTGGCTCAGGGGGCTCCAAGCCCCATCCAACCTGGCCTTGGACACCTCCAGGGATGGGATCTGGGGGGTCTGGGTGACATCAAGTTGGAATCATGGAACCATGGGATGGGTTGGGTTGGAAGGGACCTCAAAGCCCATCCAGTTCCACCCCAGGGACACCTCCCAGGGGCTCCAAGCCCCATCCAACCTGGCCTTGGACACCTCCAGGGATGGGATCTGGGGGGTCTGGTTGATGCCAAGTGAGAATGATGGAACCATGGGATGGGTTGGGTTGGAAGGGACCTCAAAGCCCACCCAGTTCCAAACCCCTGCCAAGGAAAGGGACATCTCCAACTGGACCAGGTTACTCAGCCAACCTGGCCTTGGACACCTCCAGGGATGGGATCTGGGGGGTCTGGTTGACATCAAGTTGGAATCATGGAACCATGGGATGGGTTGGGTTGGAAGGGACCTCAAAGCCCAACCAGTTCTAAACCTGGGACACCTCCCACTGGCTCAGGGGGCTCCAAGCCCCATCCAACCTGGCCTTGGACACCTCCAGGGATGGAGCCACCACTGCTCTGGGCAACCTGGGCCAGGGCCTCCCCACCCTCACCCTCAAGAATTCCTTCCCAAGATCTCATCTCCATCTCTTCCAACTCCAAACTGGTCCCCTTTGTCCCATCACTCCAACCCCTTGGAAAAAGCCCCTCCCCAGCTCTCCTGGAGCCCCTTCCACCACTGGAAGCTTCTCCCAGGTCCTCCTTGAACCCTTCTCTTCCCCAACCCTCCCATCCTCGTAGATATTCTCCACCCACACCTTCCCAACACCACTTGGGTGGGACCTTTCTCCACCCCCAGCCCAGTTCCTACCGTCCTGGTGACACCCAACACCTTGAGGAGCTTCAGGTCCTGCCCGTGGGTCTCCAGCACGGAGCGGGCGAGGTCACGGGGCGCCGGGAGCCCCGGTGGGACAGCAGCACCCACCGCCAGCAGAAGGGCTCCGAGCACCAGAGCCATGAGGGAAAGCTGAGGAGAAGCAGGAGGACAGGAGAAGTTGTTCCTATCTCAAAACTCAGCCCTTGACTCCAGGAGGGCCCCTCCGAGTCCTCTCCAGGATAAACAACGCGGAGAAGGCATCCGGTTGCCGGTGTTTTCCTTGGCTCGAAGCCTCCCCAGGCGCTCGCCCAACCCTGGAGGAGATGTGGTGGTGCTGGAATCTCAGCAGGGTTGGGTTGTGTCCACCACCCCCCAATCTGTGGCCCCTTTCCCTTGGTCCCCTCCCAGACTCAGGGCAGAGAGGTACAACCGATGGCCTCGGCGCCCGCGCTCAACCTTCTGCTCCTCCCATCTGGGAGAGGGAGGACCTTCCCAGCCCCTCCGGAAGGAAAAATGGGAATCATCTCCTCCACCCTCCTTCTTTCCAGCTTTTGGAGTCTTTGAGGGCAGGGAGGTTCTGCTGAGGGACCTGGAGAACCTGGATCCATGGGCTGAGACCAACGGGATGGGGTTCAACCAGGCTGAGGGCCACGTCCTGCCCTTGGGCCACACCAAGGCCAGGCAGCTCCAGGCTTGGGGCAGAGGGGCTGGAAAGGTCCCTGCAGGAGAAGGCCCTGGGGGTGTTGGGTACCAGGGGCTGAAGAGGAGGCAGCAGTGGCCCAGGGGGCCAAGAAGGCCCCCAGCACCCTGGGCTCAGCCCTGGGGTGGCAGCAGGAGCAGGGCAGGGATGGTCCCCATGGCCTTGGTGAGGCCACATCTCCACCCTTGGGCTCAGGGTTGGGCCCCTCCCTCCAAGAAGGTTGTGGGGAGGTGGGTGCTGGGCTCTGCTGCCAAGGGCCAGGAGATGGGAGCAGAGGGAATGGCCTCAAGGTGCCCCAGGGCCAGGAGATGGGACCAGAGGGAACGCCCCGAGTTGGAAGGATCCACAGGGACCATCAACCCATCTCCTGGCCCTGTTGGACAACCCCAACATTCACCCTCTGGGGCTGAGGGCCTTGGCCAAAGGCTTCTGGAAGATTCTCAGGCTGGGACTGCTTCCCTGGGGAGCTGTTCCAGGGCTCCACCACCCTCTGGGTGTGAAGAACCTTCTCCTGGTGTCCAACCCAACCCTGCCCTGGCCCATCTTCCTGCCCTTCCCTGGGCTCCTGGCCTTGGTCACCAGAGAGAAGAGCTCAGCACCTCCTCCTCCCCTGGGGAGGAACCTGGAGACCACCAGGAGGTCCCCCCTCAGCCTCCTCTTCTCCAGCTGAACAGCCCCAGGGCCTTCAGCCTCTCCTCAGATGATTTCTCCTCCAGACCCTTCCCCAGCTTTGGGGCCTCCTCTGGACACTCTCCAGGGCTTTGATGTCCTTTGGATCCCGTGGTGCTCAAATCCTCGAGGTGGGGCCTCCCCAGGGCAGGACTATCCCCTCCTTCTCCTGGCTGGTGATGACACCAGGACACGGTTGGTCCTCTTGGCCATCCCCCCTGTTGTCTCATGGTCAACTTGATGTCAACCAACACCCCCAGGTCCCTTTCTGCTGCTCTCCAGCTTCTCGCTCCTTGCTTCCTGTGTCTTCAGAGCATGGAAACCCCAAAGGGATTCCTCTTCCAGTCAACCCAGGAGGTGATGGACGTGGACAACATGGACATCTCGGGACAAATCACATTTATAGCCAAATATGGTCATTACACATCCCTAAAATATCCTGAAGAGCTGGACCCCCACATGTACCACCCAACGCCAAAACCCCCCGGAGACCTTGGTCATCAGGTCTCACCAAGGAAGGTCTGGAGTGGGAGGTTGGGGAGAACATCCAGGTGTCCCCCCCCCAAGCTCACTTCAAGGTTTGGGACCAGGTTCTGAGCTCCCCCAAAACGCTGGGATGGGGCAGGAGAAGGGGTGGGATCCGTGTTGAGGTCCCCCCCTCCCACCCATTGGCTGCGAAGAGGTTTGGCTTTGCTGAAGGGTGGGAGGAGACGAGCACGGAGGAGAAGCCCAGGAGGGATGGTGGGACACGTTCACACCAGAGAAGTCCTGAAGAGCCGACGCAGGTGAGGATTCTTCTCACCTTTGGAGCTTCAAAGGCCCAAAACCCAACCACCAAGACCCTTAGTGGTGTAGGAAACATCAAGAGCGTTGGTGGCCCCAAGGGGAGGGTTGGACCCCCTTCCCTTTGTAGAGATGCTCATCCCATGTGGGGCTTTCTCCGCTTCTCCAGCCCAAAGAGGTCCTGTTTGGGCAAGCCCTGCTCTCCCCAGCGCAGTGGTGGGCTTCCAGAACTGACAAACCCAACGTGGGAAGGTCCTGTCCAGGCTCTGCTCCAGCTGCCTCTTAAACATCAACTTTGGAAAGACATCAAGATCTAATTTGAGGTCCATCTTGCCAACCAACCACGTTGAAATCCAAAGAGGGTTCCTCAGGGGTTGTCTTCGGTCGCCCCAAAGCTTGCTCAAAGACCTCGATGGTTTAACCGACCACTTCTCCTCTTCCCAGTTTCTCCATCCTGTGGCTCTTGTGGAGAAACGAGGTGAAGAAAGAACAGCTCAGCTTGGAGAAGCCAACGATGTCTTGTGTAAGAAGGACCTCAACGTGCAGAGCAACCGACCCTACTGGGTTTTGACCCGTCCCAATAAACCAGGTGAGACCCAAGGTGCCACCACCCCACCCAAACGTCTCCTCTTGCCCAACCCCTCGGGGTGTTGGGGGTCATTTTGGTGTTGGGAGAAGGTGCAGATGGATTCTTGGAGACACCCAAGAGGCCGTTTTGCTGTCGCAAACGTGTCCTCCACGCCCCTCCAGCCCACGGCGGGCGCTTCCCAAGGGCAGACCATGGAGAAGCCAACGGCCTGAGGGAAGGAGAAGCTCCACCACGGGTGGTGGAAGGAGACAGGCAGGTCCTCGCCTGCACCACCACGGAGACCTTTAGACCTTTGAGGAGCCTCAACCCAGAAAGTCAAGGAGGGAAGGAGGAGGATTGGGTTGCTTCGAGTCTTTGTGTGGAAACCAAACCCGAGCACCTGGAGAGGTCATCAAACCACGCCGAGGTCCATCTCCCAAGCCCTTTGGCAGAGGGAAGAGTGGAGAAGAAGCTCAGATGGTCAAGAGGGGGACGCAACCCACGCCAACCCCTCCCTCGTGGCACACCATGGGAGCCATGAACGTCCACCGGTTGCTCTCCGGGTCGTACATCTCCACCGAGTTGAGGTTGGATTGTCCATCGTAACCTCCCACCGCGTAGAGGCGCCCACAGTTGGCGACGAGGGACACGCGGCTCCGTCGGCTGTTCATGGGGACAATCAGGTACCACTGGTCACCCAAAGAGCTGTAGACCTCGGCCACGCTGAGGAACCCAGAGCCGTCGTAACCTCCACAGACAAACATCTTGTTGCCCAACGAGGCGGCCCCGTGACGGCAACGTTTGTTGAGCATGTTGGCCACCGGGTGCCAGGTGGCCGTGTGGTGGTTGTAGTACTCCACCTGCAGGGAGAAGAAGAAGAAGACCTGGAGTGGAACCTCAGGGGGAGGACCCACCAGACCACAACGGGAGGAGCTTCGACGCGTTGACGGCAACTCGGGTGGGAAACGCGGTCGCGCACGTTGGGATGGCTTTTTCCATCCTGGAGCTCACAGGATGGTGGGGAGGGACCTCTGGAGCTCATCCAGGCCAACCTGAGGAAGGGTCACCTCCAGCAGGTGGCCAGAAGGGGTTTGAATGTCTCCACAGAAGGAATGATTGTGGAATCGTAGAGTCTTCCAGTTGGAAGAGATCTTTGAGGGCATCGAGTCCAACCGTACCCATCGTCCCCTAAACCTGGTTGGAAAACCATGAGCTGGTTGGAAAAGACCTTGGAGATCATTGAGTCCAACCATACTTGTCCACAACTAAAGCAGGGCCCTCAGAAAGCCATCCAGGAGCCTCCACACCATCCCTGGGAAGCCTGGTCCAGTGCTCCATCACCCTCACGTTCAGGTGGACCTTCCTGGCCTCATGGCTGTGCCCGTTGTTCCTCGTCCTATCACTGGACACCGATGAGAAGACTCCGGTCCCACCCTCCTGCCCCAACCCTTTTGATATTGATCAGGTCCTCTCTCAGTCTTCTCTCCTCCAGGTTAAAGATCCCTCAAGCCTGTCCTCCTGAGAGAGGTGCTCCTGTCCTCTCATCATCTCCACGGCCTCCACTGGACTCTCTCCAGGAGATCCACCTCTTTGTGGAGCTGGGGAGGCCGGAACGGGCCACGGGACTCCAGATGGGGCCTCCCTAGGGTAGAGCAGAGAGGGAGGAGAACCTCCCTCACCCTGCTGGGAGGACTTCTCCTTGGGGAGAAGTTTCCTCATGGAATGGGTTGGGAGGCCCTGGCAGAGGCTCCCAGGGAGGTGGTGGAGTCCCCACCCCTGAAGGGATTCCAAAGCTTGGGCAGATGAGGTGCTCAGGAGTGGATAGGGATGGGTGGGCTTGATGACCTCAAAGGTCTTCTCCAACCAAGCGATTCTGGGATTCTACAGTTCCAGCCCAGGTCCCAGTGGGCACCTGACAAACCCATTTCTTCTGGAGCACCAAGAAGGGTTCTAGAAGGGACAAAATTGGGTGGAGCAAACGCCGACGGCACTTTGGGTGCTCAAGGAAGGGACTTCCTGGGCCCAGCTTGACCTTCTCATAGAATGGTTGGGTTGGGAGGGACCTCCAAGCCCATCCAGTTCCAACTCAGGGACACCTCCCACTGGCTCAGGGGGCTCCAAGCCAGATCCAACCTGGCCTTGGACACCTCCAGGGATGGGATCTGGGGGTTCTGGTGGACATGAAGTTAGAATCATGGAACCATGGGATGGGTTGGGTTGGAAGGGACCTCAAAGCCCATCCAATTCCACCCCAGGGACACCTCCCACTGGGTCAGGGGGCTCCAAGCCCCATCCAACCTGGCCTTGGACACCTCCAGGGATGGGATCTGGAGGTTCTGGTTGACATCAAGTTAGAATGATGGAACCATGGGATGGGTTGGGTTGGAAGGGACATCAAAGCCCATCCAGTTCCACCCCAGGGACACCTCCCACTGGCTCAGGGGGCTCCAAGCCCCATCCAAAGTGTCCTTGAACTTCTGCACGAGGCTGGGAGGAGCCCACCCCCCGTCCACTCACGCTGTTGAAGATCTGAAGGCCATCGTGTCCTCCCGAGACGTAGATCCGGCCCTCGAAGACGGTGACTCCCGCGGCGCTGCGGTTGGAGCTCATGGGGGTCACCACTGTCCACCTTGGTGGGAGAAAGGAGAGGTTAGCAAGGCTCCTCCAGTCACGTGGAGCATTTCAACACCATTCTCCAGGGCTGGGTTCCACCACCTCTCCCTTCAAGCTCTTCTCTGAGCTGTGGTGGCATCAAGGAGGACCTCTTACTTGTTGGTTTCTGGAGAATAGGACTCCACGGAGTTGAGGGAGGAGTTGCCATCGTAGCCACCACACACAAAGATCTGCCCATCCAGCACCACCGTCCCCATGGCACTGCAAGGAGGAGGAGGACACCACCAGATGGACGTAGGTGACACCAGCAGTGACACGGCCAATCCACCCAGCCCATCATGGCCTCCTTGACCCCACCAAACCTCCTGCCCTTGGTGCACCTCCAGGCTGCTCAAGCAACTCCATCCCAAGCCAGCGATGGGGCCCACAGGTCAAGAAAGATGATTTGGGCATGAGGACAACTCATTCTCCATCTCTGGGGTGAGGCCAGGCTGGGAGAGGTGGGGTTGGTCAGCCTGGAGAAGGCTCTGGGGAGACCTTAGAGCAGCTTCCAGTGGTGGAAGGGGCTCCAGGAAAGCTGGGGAGGGGCTTTTTCCAAGGGTCTGGAGTGACAAGACGAGGGGGAACGGCTTTAAATTGGAAGGGGGAGATGGAGATTGGACATTGGGAAGGAATTCTTGAGGGTGAGGGTGGGGAGGCCCTGGCCCAGGTTGCCCAGAGCAGTGGTGGCTCCATCCTTGGAGGTGTCCAAGGCCAGGTTGGATGGGGCTTGGAGCCCCCTGATCCAGTGGGAGGTGTCCCTGGGGTGGAACTGGATGGGCTTTGAGGTCCCTCCCAACCCAACCCATCCCATGGTTCCATGATTCCAACTTGGTGTCACCCAGAACCCCCAGATCCCATCCCTGGAGGTGCTGAAGGCCAGGTTGATGGGGCTTTGAGTCCCTGATCCAGTGGGAGGTGTCCCTGCCCATGGCAGGGGGTTGAAGCTCGATGGGCTTTGGGGTCCCTTCCAACACAAACCTTTCCATGGTTCCATAATTTTAACTTGGTGTCACCCAGAACCCCAGATCCCATTCCTGGAGGTGTTCAAGGCCAGGTTGGATGGGGTTTGGAGCCCCCTGATCCAATGGGAGGTGTCCCTGGGGTGGGACTGGGTGGGCTTTGAGGTCCCTTCCAACCCAACCCATCCCATGGTTCCATGATTTTAACTTGGTGCCAACCAGAACCTCCAGATTCCACCCCAGGAGGTGTCCAAACCAGGTTGGATGGGGATTAGTGCCTCCTGACCCAGTGGGAGGTGTCCCTGGGGTGGAACTGGATGATCTTTATGGTCCCTTCCAACCCAACCCATCCCATTGTTCCACGATTCCAACTTGATGTCAACCAGAACCCCCAGATCCCATCCCTGGAGGTGTCCAAACCAGGTTGGATGGGGCTTGGAGCCCCCTGAGCCAGTGGGAGGTGTCCCTGGGGTGGACCTGGGTGGGCTTTGAGGTCCCTTCCAACCCAACCCATTCCACCTCTCTCCCCACCCTGTCCTGTCCCAGATGTCCCCTTCCCACCGCACCTTCTCTTGCTGTTCATGCTCTCCACTCTGGACCAGGAGTCCAGCTCTGGGTTATAAACCTCCACAGTGCTCAACCTCAGTTGGCCATCGTAGCCACCGATGGCGTAGAGGAGACCGTTGAGCACGGCCACCCCGACCCGGCTGCGCGCGGTCGCCATGGGCTGGCACTTCTCCCACCGGTTGGCGATGGGATCGAAGACTTCCACCACGTTGAGGGAATCACCTGGGGAAAAATTTGCTGCTCCAATTAGAAGAAGGAGGTCAAAGCACCCTTCCCAGCCAAGTCCACCTGAAGGAGAAACACCTGAAGGACAAGGAAGGGCAGGAAGATGGGCCAGGGGAGGGTTGGGTTGGTCACCAGGAGAAGGTTCTTCTCCAAGAGGGTGGTGGAATCATCTGAGGAGAGGCTGAAGGCCCTGGGGCTGTTCAGCTGGAGAAGAGGAGGCTGAGGGGGGACCTCCTGGTGGTCTCCAGGTTCCTCCCCAGGGCAGGAGGAGGTGCTGAGCTCTTCTCTCTGGTGACCAAGGCCAGGAGCCCAGGGAAGGGCAGGAAGATGGGCCAGGGGAGGGTTGGGTTGGCCACCAGGAGAAGGTTCTTCACACCCATTGGGTGGTGGAGCCCTGGAACAGCTCCCCAGGGAAGCAGTCCCAGCCTGAGAATCTTCCAGAAGCCTTTGGCCAGGGCTCTCACCCCCAGGGGGTGAATGTTGGGGTTGTCCAACAGGGCCAGGAGTTGGGTTGATGGTCCCTGTGGGTCCTTCCAGCTCAGGCCATTCCCTCTGCTCCCATCTCCTGGCCCTTGGCAGCAGAGCCCAGCACCCACCTCCCCACAACCTTCTTGGAGGGAGGGGCCCAACCCTGAGCCCAAGGGTGGAGATGTGGCCTCACCAAGGCCATGGGGACCATCCCTGCCCTGCTCCTGCTGCCACCCCAGGGCTGAGCCCAGGGTGCTGGGGGCCTTCTTGGCCCCCTGGGCCACTGCTGCCTCCTCTTCAGCCCCTGGTACCCAACACCCCCAGGGCCTTCTCCTGCAGGGACCTTTCCAGCCCCTCTGCCCCAAGCCTGGAGCTGCCTGGCCTTGGTGTGGCCCAAGGGCAGGACGTGGCCCTCAGCCTGGTGGAACCCCATCCCACCTTGGCCTGCAAGGAGGGGGTTTGCAAGGTACCTGCAGAGTTGAGCCCTCCCACGGCATAGATCAACCCGGCAATCGACGTGCAGCACCGAGGACGCGTCTTGAACGCTGGGAGGTGCGGCCTCCGCTCTGGCATGAGGTGATGATCTTTAGCTTCATCAACCAGATCCCTGAAAACCAAATCCAAACAGCTCAGAGAACCACGGGATGGGTTGGAAGGGACAGTATCACAGTGTCACAAGGTTGGAAAGGACCTCTGAGATCATCCAGTCCAACCTATAACCCAACACCAACACCAACCCATCATCTAACCCATGGCACTCAGGGCCTCATCCAGTCTCCCCTTAAACACCTCCAGGGTCGGTGACTCCACCCCCTCCCTGGGCAGCCCATTCCAATGACCAATCACCCTTTCAGTGAAGAATTTTTTCCTCACATCAAGTCTAACCTTTCCCTGACGAAGCTTGAGTCCCTGCCCTCTGGTTCTGTCCCTGGTCACCTGAGAGAAGAGACCAACCCCTGCCCCACTACAACCTCCTTTTAGGGAGTTGTAGAGAGCAATGAGGTCTCCCCTGAGCCTCCTCTTCTCCAGACTAAACAGCCCCAGCTCCCTCAGTCTCTCCTCGTAGGGCTTGTGCTCCAGCCCCTTCACCATCTTCGTTGCCCTCCTCTGGACACTCTCCAACATCCTGACATCTTTCCCAAACTGGGGGGCCCAGAACTGGACACAGTATTCAAGGTGAGGCCTGACCAGTGCCGAGTACAGGGGGACGATAACTCCTCTGGTCCTGCTCTCCACACTATTCCTGATGCAGGCCAGGATGCCATTGGCCTTCTTGGCCACCTGGGCACACTGCTGGCTCATGGTGAGCTTCCTGGCCACCAGCACTCCCAGGTCCCTTTCTGCCTGACTCCTCTCCAGCCACTCTGTCCCCAGTCTGGAGCTCTGCATGGGATTGGTGTGTCCAAAATGAAGTACCCAACATTTGGACTCATTAAACATCATCCCATTGGAATCAGCCCAGCTCTCACCTCAAAGCCCACCCAGTTCCACCCCAGGGACACCTCCCACTGGCTCAGGGGGCTCCAAGCCCCATCCAACCTGGCCTTGGACACCTCCAGGGATGGGATCTGGGGGGTCTGGTTGATGCCAAGTGAGAATCATGGAACCATGGGATGGGTTGGGTTGGAAGGGACCTCAGAGCCCACCCAGTTCCAAACCCCTGCCAAGGAAAGGGACATCTCCAACTGGACCAGGTTACTCAGCCAACCTGGCCTTGGACAGCTCCAGGGATGGGATCTGGGGGGTCTGGGTGACACCAAGTTGGAATCATGGAACCATGGGATGGGTTGGGTTGGAAGGGACCTCAAAGCCCACCCAGTTCCAACCCCAGGGACACCTCCCACTGGCTCAGGGGGCTCCAAGCCCCATCCAACCTGGCCTTGGACACCTCCAGGGATGGAGCCACCACTGCTCTGGGCAACCTGGGCCAGGGCCTCCCCACCCTCACCCTCAAGAATTCCTTCCCAAGATCTCATCTCCATCTCTTCCAACTCCAAACTGGTCCCCTTTGTCCCATCACTCCAACCCCTTGCAAAAAGCCCCTCCCCAGCTTCTTGGAGACCTCCTACAGGTCCTGGGAGGTCACTGTGAGGTCTCCTTGGAGCCTTCTCCAGGCTGACCAAACCCACCTCTCCCAGCCTGGCCTCACCCCAGAGGTTCTCCAGCCCTCCCAGCATCTCCGTGGCCTCCTCTGGCCCCGCTCCAACAGCTCCATCTCCTGCTGGTGGGGATTCCAGCCCTGGCCACAGGACCCCAGGTGGGGTCTCACAAGAGCAGAATTCCATCACTCTGCCATGGGCAGGGACACCTCCCAGTGGCTCAGGGGGCTCCAAGCCCCATCCAACCTGGCCTTGGACACCTCCAGGGATGGAGCCACCACTGCTCTGGGCAACCTGGGCCAGGGCCTTCTCACTCTCCTCCTGAAGATTCCCTTCCCATTGTCCAATCTCCATCTTCCCTCTTCCAATTCAACCCATCAAATCGTGAAGGTCTCAGCTGATGGGATGAAATCCAAGTGTCTTCAGTTGGATGAAGACTCAAGCAGGTGACTTTCCCCCACCACGACCAACGCTTCTAAGAAGGCATCTTGGTCGTGCTGCCAGGTCCAAACTGGGGAGGACACTTTGTCCTTCTGCTCTACCAGCTGCTCTGTCCACACCAGGAGGGAATCCCAACCTCCAAGGGTGCTAAAATTCCATCCCTCCACCCACCATCCTTTCCAGGGTGCTGGAAGATCTCCTTTGACCCACGTATGACCTAAAAAGGTTGGAGCAGACGATGGTGGAGGTCCCTTCCAAGCAGGGCTTTGGAAGGTTCTCTGATGCCCTGAGGTGATTGTCCATCCCCACCTGCATTTGTGGCAGCAACGGACGAGGTCGTCTTGTTGGACGCGGTCGGCGAGGAACTGGGGTCGACAAAGGGGAAGGCGGATTTTGGAGAGGAGCTTGGGCAGGAAGGACTCTCTCTGGCCTCGGTCGTATCGAATCCAGGCCAAGGCAGCTTCAAACACCTACAGGAGACACACACCAGGAAGCTGGACTTGTGGAGGAGCCTTTTGGAAGTTCTCACTGCCACCAGTTGATGGAGAAGAAACCAAGCGCAGCACTCGGCCTTGAGGAACCCCATCCTGGATCCATGCTCAGATCCTTCTGGAGAACCTCAAGATCGAGGCTTTCACCCAACTGGGGTCATCTACACGGTCATTGAGTCAACGAAACACCCTTGAAGGAAGAAGGCAAGAGGGGGTGTTCACCTGCTCTTCAGACTTGACATTGAGCTCATCCCTAGAGATGAGCTCCAGGACGTCTTCAAAAGGCAGCGCCAGGTACTCCTCGGACATGGAGACCTCCACGAAGTGTTGGTGGATGAAGCTGTTGGCAGAGTCGTAGAGCACCGCGCACATCATGGTCTCCGCAAACTGCCGAACGCCCAGGCAGTTCTTGGGGTGGAGCCTGGGAGAAGGAGAGAAGAAACCCAAGGGTGGGAAGGATCCAAACAGCTTTGGAGGACACGGGAGGGTGGCTTCTTCAGCTGGGGGGGGGCAGGTGACCACATGGACAGAGAGCTGGAGGGGAATCCACACCAGGTGGAAAGCAAGAGGTAGAAGTCCCATCTCAGACCTCTGAGGAGGCACCAGGAAGACCCAGCTGGGCTGGAGGGGAAGTGTGGGAGTCCTGGAGTGGCCTTGATGGAAAAGACCTCTGAGATCATCCAGTCCACCCATCCCAGACCACCCCTGACCCAGCTCCCTGAGCTCCTCATCTGCCCAGGCTTTGGGACCAGGGATGGGAACTCCACCACCCCCCTGGGAGCCTCTGCCAGGGCCTGAGAAACCTTTCCATGAGGAAACTTCTCCTGATGTCCAACCTGACCCTGCCCTGGGGCACCTTGAGGCCATTCCCTCTGCTCCCATCTCCTGGCCCTTGGCAGCAGAGCCCAGCACCCACCTCCCCACAACCTTCTTGGAGGGAGGGGCCCAACCCTGAGCCCAAGGGTGGAGATGTGGCCTCACCAAGGCCATGGGGACCATCCCTGCCCTGCTCCTGCTGCCACCCCAGGGCTGAGCCCAGGGTGCTGGGGGCCTTCTTGGCCCCCTGGGCCACTGCTGCCTCCTCTTCAGCCCCTGGTACCCAACACCCCCAGGGCCTTCTCCTGCAGGGACCTTTCCAGCCCCTCTGCCCCAAGCCTGGAGCTGCCTGGCCTTGGTGTGGCCCAAGGGCAGGACGTGGCCCTCAGCCTGGTTGAACCCCATCCCGTTGGTCTCAGCCCATGGATCCAGGTTCTCCAGGTCCCTCAGGAGAACCTCCCTGCCCTCCAGCAGATCCACACTCCCACCCATCCATGGGGTCATCAGAAGTGGTCTGAGTACTATTTCATGGAATCATGGGATGGGTTGGGTTGGAAGGGACCTCAAAGTCCATCCAGTTCCACCTCCTCTCCACCTCCACCCTTGATTAGGTTGATCCAAGCCCCTTCCAACCTGGCCTTCAACACTTCCAGGGATGGGATCTGGGGGTTCTGGGTGATGCCAAGTTGGAATCATGGAACCAGGGAATGGGTTGTGTCAGAAGGGACCTCAAAGCCCATCCAGTTCCACCCCAGGGACATCTCCCACTGGTTCAGGGGGCTCCAAGCCCCATCCAACCTGTCCGTGGACACCTCCAGGGATTGGGAAGCCACCACTGCTCTGGGCAACCTAAGCCAGGGCCTCCCCACACTCATCCTGAAGGACTCTCCATGCCGGGTCAAGGCCTTACATCGTGTCCTACCGGTGGCATCTCATAAACCAGATAAATGGTCTAAATACAATGAGAATGGTGACTCTTGGGAGATCAAGACCTCCTCGTCAGCCTGGCAGGAGACATCTCGCTCCCTTCCAAGCCAGAGATGACCAAAACCTCGCTGCTCTTGCAGGAGATCCAGAAGATGAGCACCCACCTCTCTCTGAGGAAGGCGCAGCAAGCGTCCTTGATGTTCTGCAGCTGGAGGAAACTCGCCCCCATGAGCAGGGCCTGGACGTTCTGCTGGTCGATGGCCAGGTGCCCGTTGTAGGCAAAGTTGATCAGAGCTTCCAGGGCACTGAAGGAGGGGGAGAAAGGCAGAAGGTGAGAAGAAGGAGCCCAGCAGGGGACTCGGGGAACGGAAAAAGCTCGAGGTCACAGAATCATGGGATGGTTTGGGTTGGAAGGGACCTCAAAGACCATCCAGGTCATGGGATGGTTTGGGTTGGAAGGGATCTTAAAGATCATCCAGTTCGTAGAATGGTTTGGGTTGGAAGGGACCTCAAAGACCATCCAGGTCATGGGATGGTTTGGGTTGGAAGGGCCCTTAAAGATCATCCAGTTCGTAGAATGGTTTGGGTTGGAAGGGACCTCAAAGACCATCCAGGTCATGGGATGGTTTGGGTTGGAAGGGCCCTTAAAGATCATCCAGTTCGTAGAATGGTTTGGGTTGGAAGGGACTTTAAAGACCATCCAGGTCATGAGATGGTTTGGGTTGGAAGGGACCTCAAAGACCATCCAGGTCATGGGATGGTTTGGGTTGGAAGGGACCTCAAAGACCATCCAGGTCATGGGATGGTTTGGGTTGGAAGGGACCTCAAAGACCATCCAGGTCATGGGATGGTTTGGGTTGGAAGGGACCTCAAAGACCATCCAGGTCATGGGATGGTTTGGGTTGGAAGGGACCTCAAAGACCATCCAGGTCATGGGATGGTTTGGGTTGGAAGGGACCTCAAAGACCATCCAGGTCATGGGATGGTTTGGGTTGGAAGGGACCTCAAAGACCATCCAGGTCATGGGATGGTTTGGGTTGGAAGGGACCTCAAAGACCATCCAGGTCATGGGATGGTTTGGGTTGGAAGGGACCTCAAAGACCATCCAGGTCATGGGATGGTTTGGGTTGGAAGGGACCTCAAAGACCATCCAGGTCATGGGATGGTTTGGGTTGGAAGGGACCTCAAAGACCATCCAGGTCATGGGATGGTTTGGGTTGGAAGGGACCTCAAAGACCATCCAGGTCATGGGATGGTTTGGGTTGGAAGGGACCTCAAAGACCATCCAGGTCATGGGATGGTTTGGGTTGGAAGGGACCTCAAAGATCATCCAGGTCATGGGATGGTTTGGGTTGGAAGGGACCTCAAAGATCATCCAGGTCATGGGATGGTTTGGGTTGGAAGGGACCTCAAAGATCATCCAGGTCATGAGATGGTTTGGGTTGGAAGGGACCTCAAAGATCATCCAGGTCATGGGATGGTTTGGGTTGGAAGGGACCTCAAAGACCATCCAGGTCATGGGATGGTTTGGGTTGGAAGGGACCTCAAAGACCATCCAGGTCATGGGATGGTTTGGGTTGGAAGGGACCTCAAAGACCATCCAGGTCATGGGATGGTTTGGGTTGGAAGGGACCTCAAAGACCATCCAGGTCATGGGATGGTTTGGGTTGGAAGGGACCTCAAAGATCATGCAGGTCATGGGATGGTTTGGGTTGGAAGGGACCTCAAAGGTCATCCAGGTCATGGGATGGTTTGGGTTGGAAGGGACCTCAAAGGTCATCCAGGTCATGAGATGGTTTGGGTTGGAAGGGACCTCAAAGATCATGCAGGTCATGAGGTGGTTTGGGTTGGAAGGGACCTCAAAGACCATGCAGGTCATGAGGTGGTTTGGGTTGGAAGGGACCTCAAAGACCATGCAGGTCATGAGGTGGTTTGGGTTGGAAGGGACCTCAAAGACCATGCAGGTCATGAGGTGGTTTGGGTTGGAAGGGACCTCAAAGACCATGCAGGTCATGAGGTGGTTTGGGTTGGAAGGGACCTCAAAGACCATGCAGGTCATGAGGTGGTTTGGGTTGGAAGGGACCTCAAAGACCATGCAGGTCATGAGGTGGTTTGGGTTGGAAGGGACCTCAAAGATCATCCAGGTCATGGGATGGTTTGGGTTGGAAGGGACCTCAAAGATCATCCAGGTCATGGGATGGTTTGGGTTGGAAGGGACCTCAAAGACCATCCAGGTCATGGGATGGTTTGGGTTGGAAGGGACCTCAAAGACCATCCAGGTCATGGGATGGTTTGGGTTGGAAGGGACCTCAAAGACCATCCAGGTCATGGGATGGTTTGGGTTGGAAGGGACCTCAAAGACCATCCAGGTCATGAGATGGTTTGGGTTGGAAGGGACCTCAAAGATCATGCAGGTCATGAGGTGGTTTGGGTTGGAAGGGACATTAAAGATCATCCAGGTCATGAGATGGTTTGGGTTGGAAGGGACCTCAAAGATCATCCAGGTCATGAGATGGTTTGGGTTGGAAGGGACCTCAAAGCCCACCCAGTTCATGGAATGGTTTGGGTTGGAATGGCCCTTAAGGACCATCCAGTTCATAGGATCATGGAATGGTTTGGACTGGAAGGGCCCTTAAAGACCATCCAGTTCACAGGATCATGGAATGGTTTGGGTTGGAAGGGACCTCAAAGATCATCCAGGTCATGGGATGGTTTGGGTTGGAAGGGACCTCAAAGATCATCCAGGTCATGGGATGGTTTGGGTTGGAAGGGACCTCAAAGATCATCCAGGTCATGGGATGGTTTGGGTTGGAAGGGACCTCAAAGATCATGCAGGTCATAGAATGGTTGGGGTTGGAATGGCCCTTAAGGACCATCCAGTTCATAGGATCATGGAATGGTTTGGGTTGGAAGGGACCTTAAAGACCTTCCAGTTCATGGAATGGTTTGGGTTGAAAAGATCTTAAAAGAACACCCAGGTCATGGAATGGTTTGGGTTGGAAGAGGCCTTAAAGACCATCCAGTTCATAGGATCATGGAATGGTTTGGACTTGAAGGGACCTTAAAGATCATCCAGGTCATGAGATGGTTTGGGTTGGAAGGGACCTCAAAGATCATCCAGGTCATGAGATGGTTTGGGTTGGAAGGGACCTCAAAGATCATCCAGGTCATGAGATGGTTTGGGTTGGAAGGGACCTTAAAGTTCATAGAATCATGGAATGGTTTGGGTGAGAAGGGACCTTAAAGATCATCCAGGTCATAGAATGTTTGGGTGGGAAGGGACTTTAAAGACCATCCAGGTCATGGGATGGTTTGGGTTGGAATGGCCCTTAAAGATCACCCAGTTCATTGAATCATGGAATGGTTTGGACTGGAAGAGACCTTAAAGATCATCCAGGTCATAGAATGTTTGGGTGGGAAGGGACCTTAAAGACCATCCAGGTCATGGAATGGTTGGGGTTGGAAGGGCCCTTAAAGCCCATCCCATTCCCAGAATCCTGGAATTCTTTGGGTTTGAAGGCACCTCAAATCCCATCCAGTTCCAACCCCCCATGTCCCACCAGCCCAGGCTGCTCAAGACCCCCACCCAACCTTCATGGCAGGTCCTCCTGGCCACCCCGAGGCGTGTGGTGGGACCTTACCTGGGGTCCATGCCCTGCATGACGATCTCCTCCTGCTTGCACTCCATCATGTCGTTGGTGAACATGGCGTGGAAGTAGGGGATGGACGCGGCCAGCACGATGCGGTGAGCGCTGAACTTGTGGTCTCCTACCTACAGGACATGGGAGATGATCACCACCACCCATGGTCCAGATGTCCCACCGAGCTGCTGCCAGGTGGACAATTTCCATTGCAAGGAGGACCAGAAGCTCAGCTCTTAAACCCAAGCTTTTCAACCCAATTTTCCAGCTCCAAAAGCCACCACGAGGGGTCACCTGGGCCAAGGTGAAGGAGAACCACAGCCCAAGAGTGGGTCACCTCCAGGTTGATGGGAGAGAAGAGTGAGGTCCACAGAACCACATGTTTGAAGGAGTCAACTCTTCCAAAGCCAGATCTGCTCTGTTTGGGGCAGGAGGTCCTGCTCCAGGTGACACCAGGCCCCAAGAGCAGACAAGCCCATCCCCACCTCACCCAGGTGGTCCTGGGACACCTTGAAGCTCAACGCGACACCACGGTTGGGTCCTTCTACGGAACTAAGGAGGTGCAGCCACCCATTTCTTCTCCCTTAGCTTCGAACCAGAGACCTCCTCAGGGGTCAAATCCCACCCCAAGCCAAGCCAAGTGACCTCCACCACAACCAGGAGGTTCATGGACTCCTCTTTAAATCTCTGAAGGTCCATTTCCACCAGCACTGCTCATGGCTACGTCCTCTGGAGAGCCTGCTTGACCCACAGAAGGAGGCCATGGAGGGGCTTCTGCTCTGAGGCCAGGCTGGGAGAGGTGGGGTTGGTCAGCCTGGAGAGGAGAAGGCTCCAAGGAGACCTCAGAGCAGCTTCCAGTGGTGGAAGGGGCTCCAGGAAAGCTGGGGTGGGACCTTCTCCAAGGGCCTGGAGTGACAGGACGAGGGGGAACGGCTTTAAATTGGAAGGGGGAGATGGAGATTGGACATTGGGAAGGAATTCTTGAGGGTGAGGGTGGGGAGGCCCTGGCCCAGGTTGCCCAGAGCAGTGGTGGCTGCCCCATCCCTGGAGATGTCCAAGGCCAGGTTGGATGGGGCTTGGAGCCCCCTGAGCCAGTGGGAGGTGTCCCTGGGGTGGAACTGGATGGGCTTTGAGGTCCCTTCCAACCCAACCCATCCCATGGTTCCATGATTTAACTTGGTGTCAACCAGAACCCCCAGATCCCATCCCTGGAGGTGTCCAAGGCCAGGTTGGATGGGGCTTGGAGCCCCCTGAGCCAGTGGGAGGTGTCCCTGGGGTGGAACTGGATGGGCTTTGAGGTCCCTTCCAACCCAACCCATCCCATGGTTCTAAGTTGAACACACAACGTCCCTCCTCGTTCTCCATGGGAGTGTCCAAGGTGCTTCTCAGGAGAAGCACAAGAGGAAGAGGCCCAGGAGATGTAAACGAGGAAGACCTGAAGGTCTCTGTTTGGGAACTCTCACTGGAGAAAGGTGATGACTCAGTGGCTGCCCAACCTGTCCACGTTCCACCCTGGGAATGCTGGACCTGCTCAGCAAGCTCTGGTAGTTGTCCCACCCCATGGATGAAACCTTTCCACCTCCATTCCCAAAGGAGCTGCTCCAGCCCAACCCATGGAGGGAAAAGCATCGGTGAAGGCATCAGGATGGGTCTTGTTACTGAGACACCTGAAGGTCCACCAGGTTGGGACACCTGGGACAGAGCCAGCCCAGGAGAGACCAGGGAATGGCTTGGTTGGAGAAGACCTTGGAGATCATTGAGTCCAACCATCCCTGTCCACCCCTGACCCAGCTCCCTGAGCTCCTCATCTGCCCAGGCTTTGGAACCAGGGCTGGGGACTCCACCCCCTCCCTGGGAGCCTCTGCCAGGGCCTCCCAACCCTTTCCATGAGGAAACTTCTCCTGATGTCCAACCTGACCCTGCCCTGGGGCACCTTGAGGCCATTCCCTCTGCTCCCATCTCCTGGCCCTTGGCAGCAGAGCCCAGCACCCACCTCCCCACAACCTCCTCTCCAGGAGCTGCAGAGAGCCAGGAGGTCTCCCCTCAGCCTCCTCTTCTCCAGCCTCACCAGCCCCAGATCACAGACTCAGACAACCATGGGATGGGTTGGGTTGGAAGGGACCTCAAAGCCCACCCAGTTCCACCCCAGGGATGAAGGTGCTCCAAGCCCCATCCAACCTGGCCTTGGACTCCTCCAGGGATGGGATCTGGGGGTTCTTTTTGATGGCAACTGATAATTATGGAACCATGGAATGGGTTGGGTTGGAAGAGACCTCAAAGCCCACCCAGTTCCACCCCAGGGATGAAGGTGCTCCAAGCCCCATCCAACCTGGCCTTGGACTCCTCCAGGGATGGGATCTGGGGGTTCTTTTTGATGGCAACTGATAATCATGGAACCATGGAATGGGCTGGGTTGGAAGAGACCTCAAAGCCCACCCAGTTCCACCCCAGGGATGAAGGTGCTCCAAGCCCCATCCAACCTGGCCTTGGACTCCTCCAGGGATGGGATCTGGGGGTTCTTTTTGATGGCAACTGATAATCATGGAACCATGGAATGGGCTGGGTTGGAAGAGACCTCAAAGCCCATCCAGTGCCACCTCCCTGCCACGAGCAGGGACACCTCCCACTGGCTCAGGGGGCTCCAAGCTCCATCCAACCTGACCTTGGACATCCCATGGTTCCATGATTCCAACTTGGTGTCAACCAGAACCCAAAATCCCATCCCTGGAGGTGTCC
This sequence comes from Tapera naevia, assembly GCA_033556795.1. Taxonomy (NCBI): domain Eukaryota; kingdom Metazoa; phylum Chordata; class Aves; order Cuculiformes; family Neomorphidae; genus Tapera; species Tapera naevia. The sequence continues at coordinate 4,394 of JAUMJJ010000643.1, read as the reverse complement.
AAGGCCAGGTTGGATGGGGCTTGGAGCCCCCTGAGGCAGTGGGAGGTGTCCCTGGGGTGGAACTGGATGGGCTTTGAGGTCCCTTCCAACCCAACCGTGGTGTCCAACCCCCCCCAGGGCCTTCTCAGTTCTTCTCCCAGCCCATTCTCCACCCAGCCTGTGCCTGGGGTTGCCCCAACCCAGCTGTAGGACCTCAGCCTGGTAGAACCTCGTGACGTTCACACAGCGCCAACTCTGCAGCTCCAACCTAAGAGAAGACCCTCTGCCCACCACAAATCAGGCAGAACCTCCCAGGTGCCACCACAGAGCATCACGACCACCACGTTCCAGGAGGTCCACCCTCTGCTGAGGAGGACCAGGGCACGGCCGTGCTCTCCACAACCACCTTGGAGAGCAGCTGACCTTCACGGAAGAGCCAACCTCAAGGGATGAAGACCCAACCCCAACTTGGTGTCTCCAGGCACGACCCTCAGCAGCTCCTCCTTCTCCAGGAGAAGGGTTTCACCATGAGTAGGCTGGAAACCACCCCACGACAAAGTCCTCTGCCCAGGAGCTCCAGGGCTGAAGATGGTTCCACCATCTCCAACCCATCACCCTCAAAGTGGCCTCTCCACCCACTCCCTTCCAACCCCTGGTAGAGCCAGGGAGACCTCAAGGATTCAAGGAGGTTATGGATGAAGTTCTTGGTGTCCCAAAGGGTTGGGCTTGAAGGAGAAAGGTTCCCTAGGGAGAAGAAGTCTTCTCCTGTGGGTTGGGTCCATCAACCTCAGATCCCCCCCCCAGCACCCAACCCCCCCCCCCTTTCGGTCCCAGGGGTCCCCCTCAATTCTCAGTGCCCCCCCCACCTCCTCAGCTCCCAACACCCCCCCCAGGACTCCCAGGGGTGCCCCTCAATTCCCAGTGCCCCCCCCACCTCCTCAGCTCCCAACACCCCCCCCCCAGGACTCCCAGGGGTCCCTCTCAATTCCCAGTGTCCCCCCCACCTCTTCAGCTCCCCCCCAGCACCCAGTCCCCCCCAAGTTCCTAGGGGTCCCCCTCAATTCCCACTGCCCCCCCCCACCTCCTCAGCTCCCAACACCCCCCCAGGACTCCCAGGGGTCCCTCTCAATTCCCAGTGTCCTCCCCACCTCCTCAGCTCCCCCCCAGCACCCAGCACCCCCCGAGTTCTTATGGGTCCCCCTCAATTCCCACTGCCCCCCCACCTCCTCAGCTCCCCCCCAGCACCCAGCCCCCCCCCCAAGTTCCTAGGGGTCCCCCTCAATTCCCACTGCCCCCCCCCACCTCCTCAGCTCCCAACACCCCCCCAGGACTCCCAGGGGTCCCTCTCAATTCCCAGTGTCCTCCCCACCTCCTCAGCTCCCCCCCAGCACCCAGCACCCCCCGAGTTCTTATGGGTCCCCCTCAATTCCCACTGCCCCCCCACCTCCTCAGCTCCCCCCCAGCACCCAGCACCCCCCCCCGACTCCCTAGGGGTCCCCCTCAATTCCCACTGCCCCCCCCCACCTCCTCAGCTCCCAATACCCCCCCAGGACTCCCACGGGTCCCTCTCAATTCCCACTGACCCCCCACCTCCTCAGCTCCCACCCAACCCCCCCCCCCCGAGTTCCTAGGGGTCCCCCTCAATTCCCAGTGTCCCCCCCACCTCCTCAGCTCCCAACACCCCCCCAGGACTCCCAGGGGTCCCCCTCAATTCCCAGTGTCCCCCCCACCTTCTCAGCTACCACCCAGCCCCCCACCCCCCCACTTCCTAGGGGTCCCCCTCAATTCCCACTGCCCCCCCACCTCCTCAGCTCCCCCCCCAACCCCCCCCCCGAGTTCCAAGGGGTCCCCCTCAGTCCCCACTGCCCCCCCCACCTCCTCAGCTCCCCCCCAGCACCCAGGCCCCCTCCAAGGTCCTAGGGGTCCCCCTCGTTTCCCAGTGCCCCCCCCACCTCCTCAGCTCCCAACACCCCCCCAGGACTCCCAGGGGTCCCTCTCAATTCCCAGTGCCCCCCCCACCTCCTCACCTCCCCCCCAGCACCCAGCACCCCCCGAGTTCTTATGGGTGCCCCTCAATTTCCAGTGCCCCCCACCTCCTCAGATCCCCCCCCCAGCCCCCAGCACCCAGGCCCCCCCCAAGGTCCTAGGGGTCCCCCTCAGTCCCCAGTGCCCCCCACCTCCTCAGATCCTCCCCCCATTTGGTCCCAGGGGTCCCCCTCAATTCCTACTGCCCCCCCCCCTCCTCAGCTCCCCCCCCAACCCCCCCTCCGAGTTCCTAGGGGTCCCCCTCAGTCCCCAGTGCCCCCCACCCCCTCAGCTCCTCACCCAGCCCCCCCCCCCCACTTCCTAGGGGTCCCCCTCGATTCCCAGTGCCCCCCACTTCCTCAGCTCCCCCCCCAGCCCCCCCCCCAAGTTCCTAGGGGTCCCCCTCAATTCCCACTGCCCCCCCCACCTCCTCAGCTCCCCCCCAGCACCCAGCACCCCCCAAGTTCTTATGGGTCCCCCTCAATTTCCAGTGCCCCCCACCTCCTCAGATCCCCCCCCCAGCACCCAGCCCCCCCCAAGGTCCTAGGGGTCCCCCTCAGTCCCCAGCCCCCCACCTCCTCAGATCCCACCCAGCCCCCCCCCCCCACTTCCTAGGGGTCCCCCTCAGTCCCCACTGCCCCCCCACCTCCTCAGCTCCCCCCAGCACCCAGCCCCCCCCCCAAGGTCCTAGGGGTCCCCCTCAATTCCCACTGCCCCCCCCACCTCCTCAGCTCCCACCCAACCCCCACCCCCGAGTTCCAAGGGGTCCCCCTCAATTCCCACTGCCCCCCCACCTCCTCAGCTCCCACCCAGCCCCCCCCCCAAGTTCCTAGGGGTCCCCCTCAGTCCCCACTGCCCCCCCCACCTCCTCAGCTCCCCCCCAGCACCCAGCCCCCCCCCAAGTTCCTAGGGGTCCCCCTCAATTCCCACTGCCCCCCCCCACCTCCTCAGCTCCCAACACCCCCCCAGGACTCCCAGGGGTCCCTCTCAATTCCCAGTGCCCCCCCCACCTCCTCACCTCCCCCCCAGCACCCAGCACCCCCCGAGTTCTTATGGGTGCCCCTCAATTTCCAGTGCCCCCCACCTCCTCAGATCCCCCCCCCAGCCCCCAGCCCCCCCCCCAAGGTCCTAGGGGTCCCCCTCAGTCCCCAGTGCCCCCCACCTCCTCAGATCCTCCCCCCATTTGGTCCCAGGGGTCCCCCTCAATTCCTACTGCCCCCCCACCTCCTCAGCTCCCCCCCCAACCCCCCCTCCGAGTTCCTAGGGGTCCCCCTCAGTCCCCAGTGCCCCCCACCCCCTCAGCTCCTCACCCAGCCCCCCCCCCACTTCCTAGGGGTCCCCCTCGATTCCCAGTGCCCCCCACTTCCTCAGCTCCCCCCCCAGCCCCCCCCCAAGTTCCTAGGGGTCCTCCTCAGTCCCCACTGCCCCCCCCACCTCCTCAGCTCCCACCCAGCCCCCCCCCCACTTCCTAGGGGTCCCCCTCAATTCCCACTGCCCCCTCCACCTCAGCTCCCCCCCCCAGCACCCAGCCCTCCCCCCCCGAGTTCCTAGGGGTCCCCCTCAGTCCCCACTGCTCCCCCCACCTCCTCAACTCCCCCCTCCCCCCTCCCAGCACCCCCTCCCCTCACTCCCAGGGGTCCCCCCTCAATTCCCAGCGCCCCTCCCCCCACCTCCTCACCTCCCCCCCTCCCCTTCGCTCCCAGGGGTCCCCTCTGCGGTCCCAGCCCCCCCTCCAACCTCCTGGTGCCCCCAGACCCTCCTGAGCTCCAAGGGGTGTCCCCCCCCATCCCCCCCATCCCCCCCCCCAACCCCCCCCCCCCCCCCCGGCGCACCTTGAGGGTGACGTCGCAGAGCTTGCCCTGCCGCCGGATCTCGCCCATCACCCCGTACCCCCTGCTGGGCAAATCCCCCACCGAGAAGTGCACCAGGTCCTCGGGGTCCAGCTCGGCCTCGGCCCCCCCGGCCGCCGCCGCCGCCGCCGCCTCCAGCATCTTCGCTTCGCCTCCTGCGCGCGCTGACCCCGCGCGGCCGCCGTAGGGACCGCTCCCGCCTCTCCCCCCCAACTTCCGCTTCCGCCTACCTGCGCGCGCTGACCTCGCGCGGCCGCCGTAGCCCACCGCTCCCGCCTCTCCCCAACTTCCGCTTCCGCCTACCTGCCCGAGCTGACCCCGCGCGGCCGCCGTAGGGACCGCTCCCGCCTCTCCCCCCCAACTTCCGCTTCCGCCTACCTGCCCGAGCTGACCCCGCGCGGCCGCCGTAGGGACCGCTCCCGCCTCTCCCCCCCAACTTCCGCTTCCGCCTACCTGCCCGAGCTGACCCCGCGCGGCCGCCGTAGGGACCGCTCCCGCCTCTCCCCCCCAACTTCCGCTTCCGCCTACCTGCGCGCACTG